>CM043023.1:26494626-26536091 GCA_023690525.1 Holotrichia oblita
AATCCGCGTACAGCTTTAAAACGAATTATTTCTAAAAAAACCGATCACATGACTTTCTTAACTTGCCAAATTTGACATTTCTTTCCCTCAAACTCAAAACAAGTGAGTTACAATAGGATGTTATGTCACAAGAAGGCAGACAGAAAGTATATTTTAGCAGCCTTGTATCGGTAACTTATATCACGTGAGTAATTTTAATTGAGGGAGGTTGGTTGCTCCAAAATCCCTGATCTAACACAATTTTTTTTTTTTAGGTTATATTAGAATGAACGTTTGTTTGCTATTCAGTCAACTAACTCGGTGTTACCAACTGAAAATTTGTTCTGCCAACCTCCGCCATTTAAAATTGATCGCTCAGTATAAATTAATACCTAATTATGTCAAGTGTCGAAGTATGTAAACATGGCGGACTGTTAGCTTACGTTATTTCTAGATAGAAACGTCAAATCTGACGTAAATATGACAGTCGGCGTTGGTCAAGTCGGAGTATTAAACGTGCCCGGAAATGACGTCAAACGACCGTTAATGTTTCCAAACTTTAAATTTTATTAGAGGTCAATTACATAAAATGTCAAAATATGCAAACAAGGCTGCCGGTTGGCTTACGTATTTCTATCGAGAGACGTCAAATGTGACGTTAATGTAACAGTCAAAATCGGTCAGGTCAAAGTATGTAAACATGGCGGAAATATAAGCTGCGACTGACTATAGGAGTTTTTTACCGCCCTAGGGTGGTAAAAAACTACTTTCTATCTGATATTTAAACATGTAACGAGTTATTTTCCGGTATAATAGGTGAAACAAATTCATAAAAGTCATCTAGTATATAATATTAAAGATATATGATAGATATCTATAAAGCCTGAATTACAAGCTAAAGAAAATATGAAGGGATTGTTTAAGGAAAAAAAATTGAGGATGTGCATTATTAGTAGTATGTAGAAAGGGACGCTGGACCGAATTGATATTTTATTTAATATAGACCACCCCCCATTTATACGACTTATTTTCAAATCAAATATCCGTAAAAATTAAAAAAATTTGATCTGCAATGCTTGAAAAATTAAAGACGTCATTGCGCGATTTTATTTAAAAATTGCACATAAACTGTGTATTACACTACGAATCAATAGGACTTTTCACGGAGAAGATATCTTTAAAACAAATAAAAAATTTCCTCCGATATGCTTGAAAATCTATAGACCGAAATGGGCGATTTTCTTTAAAAGTTATATTTTAATTATATGTGCCACCACCAATTAATACCGCTTATTTCCAAATAAAATGCCTTTAATTTTTTTTTTAATTTGATCTGAAATGCTTGAAAAATTAAAGACCTCATTGCACGATTTTATTTAAAAGTTGCACGTAAACTCTATATTGCACTACGAATCAATAGGACTTCTCTCAGGGAGAATATCTTTAAAACCAGTAAAAAAATTTCCTCGGATACGCTGGAAAAATACAATTTTATCGATTCTATCATTATTAAAATTATTACTAAAACACTAAGTGAAGGTCTGAATTGTTAGTAGTAGAAAGGGACGCCGGACCGAATTGATATTTTTACCATCACTTAAAACCTTCGTACAACGCGTATCGGACCGATCTAACTCGCGTATGAAACGTTATGAAATGGTTTATTAATTTTCAGCGATATAATTTTTGATTGACAAACAATTGGATGGGCGAAACGCGAGCGAGAATTCCGGTGTAATCTATCGTTTACCGTATTACAATTAACAACATGTTTAGTTCAACTACAGTTTTGATGTACATATTTATAAAACGATATGATGTATATCATTAATTTTTAACACATTCGAGCAATGAAAAATAATTTTTTAAATGATTTTTTATAACGTTAATGTTGGTTCTTACGAAAATTTGAAGTTTAAATGTCAAGTTTGACGTTTAAAACGTCAAACTTGACATTTAAACATCGAACTTGACGTTTTAAACGTTAAACTTGACATTTAAACGTCAAACTTGACATTTAAACGTCAAACTTGACATTTAAACGTCAAACAAGCTTATTTAAGTAGTTGTATCGCTATTTTTAGGATCTGTAAGATAAAAATCAACCTTGTATGTATGTATGTACCTATTGCGATACATCCGCGTCTCCGTTCGGTCACTACTTCTACTTGCATCAGTGTATCTGGCAGCATTGTGTGTTCGCCGCCGCTTGCCGTTGTTGTTGTTGCGTATATCTGCGGTAAAAATCAATCAACTCGCTACAGTGTGCAGTGGCGGCGTGTGCCTCTCTCATCGCGAACGCTATTCACAAAAACGTGTTAATCGCATTACCGATAGGGGTCGTAGCATCGAAGGCATCCGACATCCGTAGCTGGCGGTGGGTGCAAGAGGGAGGTGGTATATCTGTTCGTGACAGCTTTTATAAGGGTGTCGACCGCCTGCGGAGATTCAGGAAAACGGCCCTGTATATATACTCCTACACTCACATAACTCTATACATATATATATTCGCGAGATTAAGAGCAAGCTAACGAAAAAAAAGGAGCTAAAAGAGGTCTTATTGTTTATACGATTTTATTTCCGAATTTCTAATATTGTGCAAGAAGAGAGGATCCATCAATCATGAACGATCGAAAATGATTTGTCAGCGGAGCTTTTCGGACTTTCCAACAACGAGAATGGTTACAATAAATTCGATACGTACAATAGATTTGAAAGGAACTATAGGCTCACGCAGAATTATTATCATCCGAAAAAGGAGAAAGATGTCAATCGATCATAATATACGAGTCTACGTTATAAATGATGTTACGCTTGTTAAAAGTGTATCAATTATTCCCTTTTTGGTGATATAGAAAAGTTTTTGAATGAATAAGCCATGTGTAACTGCATTAGTTCCCTTAAAAATGTGCAGGGGAAACCGCAGTTGGAACCTTCACTTCGTTCTAAGATTGAAATCGAAGGTCTTCGTTTTTAATTTTACCCGTTTTCTAATCGCAAACATTAAAATGTCTAATTTGACATTTAAAACGTCAAATTTGACGTTGCGTTTTAAAGCTGTATATGGATTATAGACCACACTACGATGAAATAGGGCTCATTTTCGGAAAAATAAATAAATATTATATACTAACTAGATGGACTGTTATGAATTTGATTCATTTATTATATCAGAAAATGACTCGTTACATGTTTAAATATTGGGTAGAAAATAATTTTTTACCACCCTAGGGCGATAAAAAAAACTCCTATGGTCATGACTGTTACATTTACGTCACATCAAATGTGACGTTTCATTATATCGGTCTGCTACGCGTTGTACAAGGTTTTAAGTGATAAAAATATCAATTCGGTCCACGTCCCTTCACTACTAACAATTCAGACCTTCACTTAGTTTTAGTAATAATTTTAATAATGATAGAATCGATAAAATTGTATTTTTCCAGCGTATCCGAGGAAATTTTTTTATTGGTTTTAAAGATATTCTCCCTGAGAGAAGTCCTATTGATTCGTAGTGCAATATAGAGTATACGTGCAACTTTTAAATAAAATCGTGCAATAAGGTCTTTAATTTTTCAAGCATTTCAGATCAAATTAAAAAAAAATTAAAGGCATTTTATTTGGAAATAACCGGTATTAATTGGTGGTGGCACGTATAATTAAAATATAAGTTTTAAAGGAAATCGTCCATTTCGGTCTATAGATTTTCAAGCATATCGGAGGAAATTTTTTATTTGTTTTAAAGATATCTTCTCCGTGAAAAGTCCTATTGATTCGTAGTGTAATACACAGTTTATGTGCAACTTTTAAATAAAATCGCGCAATGACGTCTTTAATTTTTCAAGCATTGCAGATCAAATTTTTAAAATTTTTACGGATATTTGATTTGGAAATAAGTCGTATAAATGGGGGTGGTCTATATTATTAAAATACAACTTTAAAAGGAAATCATCCGACTAGGTCTATAGATTTTCAAGCATAGAGGAAAAAGAAATATCGCTGAAAATTAATAAACCATAACGTTTCATTATATCGGTCTGCTAAAAATATCAATTCGGTTCAGCGTCTCTTTCTACTTCATATTTTCTTTAGCTTGTAATTCAGGCTTTATAGATATCTATCATATATCTTTAATATTATATACTAGATGACTTTTATGAATTTGTTTCACCTATTATACCGGAAAATAACTCGTTACATGTTTAAATATCAGATAGAAAGTAGTTTTTTACCACCCTAGGGCGGTAAAAAACTCCTATAGTCAGTCGCAACTTATATTTCCGCCATGTTTACATACTTTGACCTGACCGATTTTGACTGTTACATTAACGTCACATTCGACGTCTCTCGATAGAAATACGTAAGCCAACCCGCTGTCATGTTTGCATGTTTTGACATTTTAGGTAATTGACCTCGAATAAAATTTAAATTTGGAAACATTAACGGTCGTTTGACATAATTTCCGAGCACGTTTAATACTCCGACTTGACCAACCCCGACTGTCATATTTACGTCAGATTTGACGTTTCTTCTGTAAATAGCAGCTAACAGTCCGCCATGTATACATACTTCGACACTTGACATAATTAGGTATTAATTTATACTGAGCGATCAATTTTAAATGGCGGAGGTTGGCAGAACAAATTTTCAGTTGGTAACACCGAGTTAGTTGACTGAATAGCAAACAAACGTTCATTCTAACATAACCTAACAAAAAAAATTGTGTCCAGATCAGGATTTTGGAGCAACCAACTACCTCAAATTGGAAATTACTCACGTGATATAAGTTGCGAACAGGACTGCTAAAATATACTTTCTGTCTGCCTTCTTGTGACATAACATCCTGTTGTAACTCACTTGTTTTAAGTTTGAGGGAAAGAAATGTCAAATTTGGCAAGTTAAGAAAGTCATGTGATCGGTTCTTTTTAGAAATAATTCGTTTTAAAGCTGTACGCGGATTTATACTACGAATTAAAGGGCTAAAATAAAATAGCTTTAAAATTAAACAAAATTTCCTCTTAGATGCTTGAAAAATTAAAGACTTGATTGAACGATTGCGTTTTAAAGCTGTATATTGATTATAGACCACACCACGATGAAATAGCACTTATTTTTTGATAAAATAGCTTTAAAATAATAAAAAAATTTCCTCGAATATACTTGAAAAATCGAAGACCTGATAGGAATATTACAAATTAAAGCTGTATATAGATTATATCTGACACAGAAGATAAATTGAGGTTATTTTTGAATAAAATATCTTTAAAAAAATAAAAAATTTCCTCAGGAGATTCTTGAAAAATCAAAGACCTGATTAAACGATTGCGTTTTAAAAGCTGTATATGCATCATAGTCCACACCACGAAGAAATATGGCTTATTTTCGTGTAAAATAGCTTTAAAATAATAAAAAATTTCCTCGAATATGCTTGAAAAATTCGAACCCTGGTTGGAATATTACAATTTAAAGCTGTATATAGATTATATATGAGCTCAGGAATAAATAGGGCGTATTTTCGGATAAAATATCTTTAAAATAATAAAAAATTTCCTCGAATATGCTTGAAAATTCGAAGACCTGATTGGAATATTATAATTTAAAGCTGTATATAGATTATATATGAGCTCGGGAATAAATAGGGCGTATTTTCGGATAAAATATCTTTAAAATAATAAAAAATTTCCTCGAATATGGTTGAAAAGTCGAAGACCTGATTAAAATAGAGCTCTTTTTAAGGTTATCCTTATAGGGCTGGTTTAAATTAAGCGGTGGGATTGAAAATTATTCGGAAATATTACAAAGCAGTCGGATATCAGATATTTAAAACGCGTAAATTAGAAGAAATTCGTGCTTGTTAACCACGGATGCGTTTGATAGCGTGAAATGTGTGACCATGCATATTTTGCCTCCATCCCGGTAGTACAGCGGCGACTACATATATCTGGGAAAACGGAAAATCCCGTTCGTACAAACTATCTGAATTATACGATCAAAAGAATTCGGTAACAGGCCGTAACTTTTTTTGCAATATAACATTATATATGCATTATAATGTCTGACCCAGATCGTACGTTGAGCGTGGTGAGCGCTTTTCGCGTGCAAGATTCGTCCGGACGATAACAGAGGGCTACGGTAAGTTAAAGCATTCATATTATATAGAGAGTTAACGTTCAAATATGCCACCAACAGAAATTGAAACGATCCGAATATATGTTTTGTTTTCCTCTGTTCGCAGCGTCTCCTTTAACATCATAGTTCCTTCCTTGTCTGATGATGGTTTCCTCGTTCGAATTTTTCATCGTTTTACCGTACGGGCATCTCACTTCATCTTTCATCTATTGTACGTCTTTGTTCTGTGTGCGTGGGATAAAATATCTCTTTTATATCGAGATCTTCCGTGTGTGTGTGTGTGTGTGTGTGTGTGTATTAAAATGTTTAAATTGAATATCATATTGCGTTAGCTGAGGTTAATGCCTGCTCTCGAGATACACACATTCAAGCTTACGATTTATGTGTCACGTTACTGCGGAATAAAATACTTTTAACGAAACGTCGCCACTTCGTAAATCAGTATTTATTGGAATGGAATTGATTCTGATTGTGCCTCTCAATCGAAGCTGCAGCGTTTTCGGGTTGGTGGCAGGTTCGAAACTTTAAAATTTATAACCGATACAGTCCGATATAGGAAGGGTAAAACGCGGCAGGGTCCCGAAAACGTATTTTCGGAACGCATATACGAGAAAAAAAAATAAACCAACCTCCTCTGCCCCTTCTCCCCTCCCCCACCCTTCGGTGTAACTTCGACAGAGTGAATTATCGCCTTCGCAAGTGGATATATAAAATATAACAACGCGAACTGGAGAGGAGAAAATACCATATTTCATTTGAGATTTTCTATCACCTCTCCTCACCACCCTCCAACCCCCGCTCTCCCTCTTCGCCGCTGTTTTGATGAACGACCATTACGGGATTTGTTTTTATATATCGAGGAAATAAACTTACCGAAATCCGGTGTTATTTGAATGATATTTAGGCGGAGTTTCGTCGATTCTTTCGAAAAAACTCAAAATTTGCTCTAAAATGCTTGAAAATTTAAAGACCGCGTTAAGTTATTCCCTTAAAAAGGCTGTATATACATTATAGATGATGTTACAAACCAATTGGATATAATTTCGAATAAAATCCGTTAAAGAAAATTAAAAATTTCCTCCTAAAATGCTTGAAAATTTAAAGACTTCATTAAGTTAATCGCTTAAAAAGGCTGTATATACATTGTAGATGATGTTACGAATCAATTGGATTTAATTTCGAATAAAATCCATTTAAAAAAATTAAAAAATTTCCTCCAAAATGCTTGATAATTTAAAGACTTCTCAAAGTCAAACGCTTAAAAAATCTCTTTGTACATTATAGATGAAGTTACCAATCAATTGGACTTAATTTCGAATAAAATTCGTTCAAAAAAAATAAAAATTTCCTCTAAAATGCTTGAAAATTAAAAGACTTCTTTAAGTTAATCGCTCAAAAGAAGCCGTTTATACATTATAGATGATGTCAAGAATCAATTGCATTTAATTTCCAATAAAATCCGTTTAAAAAAATAAAAAATTTCCTCCAAAATGCTTGAAAATTTAAAGACTTTATTAAGTTAATCGCTTAAAAGAGCTGTTTATACATTATAGATGATGTTACGAACCAACTAGATTTACTTTCGAATAAAATCCGTTAAAATTTTTTACAAATTTCCTCCAAAATGCTTGAAAATTTAAAGACCGCATTAAGTTTGTCGCTTAAAAAAGCTGTTTATTCATTATAAATGATGTTACAAATAAATTGGATTTAATTTCCGAATAAAATCCGTTTAAAAAAACTAAAAAATTTCCTCCAAAATGCTTGAAAATTTAAAGACCGCATTAAGTTCGTCGCTTAAAAAAGCTGTTTATTCATTATAAATGATGTTACAAATAAATTGGATTTAATTTCGAATAAAATCCGTTTAAAAAAAAAACTAAAAAATTTCCTCAAAATGCTTGAAAATTTAAAGACTTTACTAAGTTAATCGCTTAAAAGAGCTGTTTATACATTATAGATGATGTTACGAACCAACTAGATTTACTTTCGAATAAAATCGTTAAAATTTTTTACAAATTTCCTCCAAAATGCTTGATAATTTAAAGACTTCTTAAGTCAAACGCTTAAAAAATCTCTTTATACATTATAGATGAAGATACCAATCAATTGGACTCAATTTCGAATAAAATTCGTTAAAAAAAAATAAAAATTTCCTCAAAATGTGAAAATTTAAAGACTTTATTAAAATGCTTGAAAATTACGAAAAAGATTTCTTTAAGTTAAATGCTCAAAGAAGCCGTTTATACATTATAGATGATGTCAAGAATCAATTGAATTAAATTTCCAATAAAATCCGTTTAAAAAAATAAAAATTTCCTCCAAAATGCTTGAAAATTTAAAGACTTTATTAAGTTAATCGCTTAAAAGAGCCGTTTATACATTATAGATGATGTTACGAATCAATTGAATTTAATTTCGAATAAAATCCATTAAAAAAAATTAAAAATTTCCTCCAAAAAGCTTGAAAATTCAAAGACTTCTTTAAGCTAGTTGTTTAAAAAAGCTGTTTATACATTATAGATGATGTTACGAATCAATTAGATTTAATTTTGAGTCAAATCCGTTGAAAAAAATTAAAGATTTCCTTCAAAATGCTTGAAAATGTAAAGACTTATTTAAGTTAATCGCTTAAAAAGGCTGTATATACATTGTAGATGATGTTACGAATCAATTGGACGTGATTTAGAAAAAAATCCGTAAAAAAAAATTAAAAATTTCCTCCAAAATGCTTGAAAATTTAAAGACTTCATTAAGTTAATCGCTTAAAAAAGCTGTTTATACATTATAGATGATGTTACGAATTAATTGGACGTGATTTCGAATAAAATCCGTTAAAAAAAATTAAAAATTTCCTCCAAAATGCTTGAAAATTTAAAGACCGCGTAAAGTTAATCGCTTAAAAGATCTGTTTATACATAATAGATGATATTACGAATCAATAGGACGTGATTTAGAATAAAATCCGTTAATAAAAATTAAAAATTTCCTCCAAAACGCTTGAAAATTTAAAGACTTCATTAAGTTAATTGCTTAAAAAAGCTGTTTATACATTATAGATGATGTTACGAATTAATTGGACGTGATTTCGAATAAAATCGGTTGAAAAAAATTAAAAATTTCCTCCATAATGCTTGAAAATTTAAAGACCGCGTAAAGTTACCCCTTTAAAAATTTGTGTATGCATTATAGATGGTTTTATCAATCGGTAAAGCTTAATTAAATGAATAAATTAACAAAAAATCCTGTATAATATACATGCATACATCGCTTAATTTGAGTAAAACGTATCTTTAACCGTATTACCGCAGTTTATTAATTAACATGCTGAACAACAGTTTAATTCTACACTGTATACACTGTATACACTGCACGCTGCGTCTGTCTTGGCTCGTTAAATATTCCAGCCTTTGGCGCGGTTTATCCTGTATGTACATCACACTTGAGCTAGAAGCTATGTAGGCAAAGGCGGAAGAAATTAGAGCAATTACTAGAACGGCTGCAGTACTAATTAGTGAACGACTGCATCTGGTTATGATGTGCATCCGCTTTTAAGTATAATAAAAAGAAGAGAAGACGCCCTTTCAAGCCCTTTACAAGAGGTGTCTACACACACAAACTCATTATAATCGGAATTATTATTAAATTCTTATTTAGAAAAAGAAAGGGTGCTATAACAACGTAATTACCATTTAAAAAAAAAAAAGGAATGAAGGAAAAAAGGAAAGATTACAAATTTATGCCTAACGCGCCCTATTTTAAAAACTATAACCTTCAACTGTTTGCTCATGTATGCATGGCTTACTGGGTTATCTATTTTACGAAAGCATTCATGCGTATTGCGGTACAAAAGCGTTTAAGTTCTCCTTTCAGCGTCAGGATTCCGTAATAAAGGCCCCTGATCGACTAAAAGGGTGGGCCTCCCTTAATAATATGACTCCCATGGCTGTTGTTGATGTCTCCAGCTCCGATTAATTGATGATTAATTGCCGTCTTCATGTATGTAGATCTGTTTCGAGAGGAAACCCCGTCCGTTCACGGTCCCGTCGCAATAAATGCAATTGTTTTCGGTTACCTGCTTCCCTATATTGTAGTGTAAAATTAGATAATATCGTATAACTTTCAATTGTTTCTAGATATTTTTGTACGACAATTTTGATTTGAATTGGAGTCCTATTAATCGGGGATCCAATGCAAAATTTAATTGTAAATTTTGGAGAAGATACCTCAATGAGGTCTTTAATTTTTCAAGCATTTTCGAGGAAATTTTTTATTGTTTTTAAATAAACGCTTTCGAAACGAAGTCCTATTAATTACTTGTTGAACCTGTGACTTATATGCGACTTATTAATAAGATATCTCGTTAAGATCTTTAATTTTTCAAGCATTTTGGATCAAATTTTTAATTGTTTTAGCTAAAGTTAGTTTAAAGCATTTCGGAGGAATTTATTCATTTGTTTAAAAAAATAATCGCTGGAATTAAAGTACTATCGATTGGTTGTGAAGTCTATAACTCACATGTGACTTATTAGAAAGATTCTTAATTCAGGTCTTTAGTTTTTCAAGCATTTTAGAGGAAATTTGTTTCGGACCAAACTATTTTTTAATCTGAAATGTGCGAAAATTTGAAAAGGGGGGCATTTTAAAGTTATGTATAGTAAAGTTTAGTGTATAGTATTACCTCTACCTTTATTTGGAATAAAAAGTTCGTAAAATTTGCTCGAAAATGCTTGAAAAATTAAAGACCTGTTTGAGGCATTCGCTTTAAGAGGTGTAGGTAATGATGTAGACCATGCTAGCAATCAAAAGCAATATGTTTGGAATTAAATGTTTGCAAAATAATTTAAAAAATTCCTCTAAAATGCTTGAAAAATTAAAGTTCACATTGAAGTATTCCTTTTTAAAGCTGTATACAACTTGTCTATGGTATTACCAATAAATAGGACTTTATATGGAATCAAAAATCGATAAAATCAGAAAAAAATAGCTCAACAATGCTTGAAAATTTAAAGACTTCTTTAAGTTAATTGCTTAAAAAAGCTGTTTATACATTATAGATGATGTCACGAATTAATTGGACTTAATTTCGAATAAAATCCGTTGAAAAAAATTAAAAATTTCCTCGAAAATGCTTAAAAATTTAAAGACTTCATTAACTTAATTGCTTAAAAAAGCTGATTATACATTATAGGGGATGGTACGAATTAATTGGACTTAATTTCGATTAAAATCCATTTTAAAAAATTAAAAATTTCCTCGAAAATGCTTGAAAATTTAAAGACTTCATTAACTTAATTGCTTAAAAAAGCTGATTATACATTATAGATAATGTCACGAATTAATTGGACTTAATTTCGATTAAAATCCTTTAAAAAAATTAAAAATTTCCACGAGAATGCTTGAAAATTTAAAGACTTCATTAAGTTAATCGCTTAAAAAAAGCTGTTTATACATTATAGGGGATGGTACGACTTAATTGGACTTAATTTCGATTAAAATCCATTTAAAAAAATTAAAAATTTCCTCGAAAATGCTTGAAAATTTAAAGACTTCATTAACTTAATTGCTTAAAAAAGCTGATTATACATTATAGATAATGTCACGAATTAATTGGACTTAATTTCGATTAAAATCCTTTAAAAAAAATTAAAAATTTCCACGAGAATACTTGCAAATTTAAAGACTTCATTAAGTTAATCGATTAAAAAAGCTGTTTATACATTATAGGGGATGGTACGAATTAATTGGACTTAATTTCGATTAAAATCCATTAAAAAAAATTAAAAATTTCCTCCAAAATGCTTGAAAATTTAAAGACCGCATTAAGTTTTTCCATTAAAGAGGCTGTATATACATTATAGATGATGTTACGAATCAATTGGATTTAATTTCGAATAAAATCCGTTAAAATTTTTAAAATTTCCTCCAAAAATGCTTGAAAAATTAAAGTCTTCATTGAAGTATTTCTTTTAAAGCTGTATCCAACTTGTCTGTGGTATTACCAATAAATAGGACTTTATATGGAATCAAAAATCGATAAAATCAGAAAAAAATAGCTCAACAATGCTTGAAAATTTAAAGACTTCTTTAAGTTAATTGCTTAAAAAAGCTGTTTATACATTATAGATGATGTCACGAATTAATTGGACTTAATTTCGAATAAAATCCGTTGAAAAAAAATTAAAAATTTCCTCGAAAATGCTTGAAAATTTAAAGACTTCTTTAAGTTAATTGCTTAAAAAAGCTGTTTATACATTATAGATGATGTCACGAATTAATTGGACTTAATTTCGATTAAAATCCTTAAAAAAAAAATTAAAAATTTCCACGAGAATGCTTGAAAATTTAAAGACTTCATTAAGTTAATCGCTTAAAAAAAGCTGTTTATACATTATAGGGGATGGTACGAATTAATTGGACTTAATTTCGATTAAAATCCATTAAAAAAAATTAAAAATTTCCTCCAAAATGCTTGAAAATTTAAAGACCGCATTAAGTTTTTCCATTAAAGAGGCTGTATATACATCATAGATGATGTTACGAATCAATTGGACTTAATTTCGAATAAAATCCGTTAAAATTTTTTAAAATTTCCTCCAAAAATGCTTGAAAAATTAAAGTCTTCATTGAAGTATTTCTTTTTAAAGCTGTATACAAGTTGTCTATGGTATAACCAATAAATAGGGCTTCATTTAAAATCAAAAATCGATAAAATTAGAAAAAATTATCTCGAAAATGCTTGAAAAATTAAAGACCTGTTCGAGATATCGTTTCCAAATTTTGCATATAAATTGTTTATTGCACTATCAATGAATAGGACCCCTAAACGCGGCGAATCCCACCATTATTATTTAAAACCATTTAAAAAGAACGAATCGATTCGTAACGCGATATACGAAATGGACGAAACTATAAAAAGGATGATACCCGTTTAGAACGAAACAGTCGATAATACGAGAAATTAACCCCGAACTAACCTAACGATAAATTATTTTTAAGTTGGTAGAGGAGCACGTGCCCCGACGCACATGGTTTTTATTGCCTTAACTAATATCTTTTAATTCTTTCGTTACGGTGTGACATCCTCGCATTGTCGTTATTATATTTATTTTAAAATATTTTAGCCCTTTTTTTTAACAATTTAAGACTGATCTTGCCCTCCTAAACAAAGTGGAAGATACCCGTAACAAATCCGGTTATATTAGCTCTCCGCTTTATTACGCTTATACCCACCCTAAACGAAAAAAAAAAAAAAAAAAATTAGCGAAGCCAGGGGTAAACATCGCAGGACAAGCTGTGACTCTCTCACTCTGATAAATAAAACAAAATTCCCTATTAAAATATTTTTAATATAAATAGGGGTTGTACGCGTCATTAGAATAATTAAATTTGCATAAATTATATATAAGGGGTGCTGCTCGAAACGATGATATATACAGGGTGATGAGGGAGGGAACACTCTGTATTCGAGTCGGAAATAATCTATGTAGAGAGACCGCTAAAGCTCGTTATCGTTTCAATGATGGTTTGCCTCCTTTCGAGATGTTTTCAATTTAATCTCGAGACTTTTTCGTCATAAAACTTTTCATCTAAAATTAATGCCGGAGTTTTCGCTGATGGCGTGTGCGTTTGACATGTCAAAAATTATATTCCCCCCACGTCTAAGTATAATTATTCTTAATTTCTTATCTCGAATTAATTCTTTTCAACGTCGCGGGGGATACGATGGAATAAAAATAATAATGAAGAAAAAAAACTTCGTCTTGAGATTTCGGTGAAAAGAAAGGGACTCCGTGAAAAAAGAGGACGTGAGCGAGAGAGAGAGAGAGAGAGAAACGCTGAAATTAATAAGAGCTAAATCGGAAGGAATATAATGTAAGTGGATGAATTTTTCATTAGCTCCCCTAATTGGTTATTAACGAGAGATATATTTAAATGTTACTATATAGAGGGAGGTACCGTTTTCCCCTTTCATATATATTAAAAAAAAAAAAAAACATTCTCCGCGACACACAAGTGCGTTTGACGGTGTGATTTTTCACATGCCGGTATTTTTGACAAGGGCTCCGGCAAACGCCGACTGACCAAAAGGGAGAAAAGTCCGCCGAGTACGTTTGTCGCCCTTTTTATTCGAAATGGCGACATATTGAAAACCGTTTGTGTGTGCACACACACCTACCTATCAAGGGGGAGTCCCGACAAAGTCAGTCATTGTAATAGTGTAGGTTAGGTGTTATTTTCGCGGGGGTGGTATTCTCCCCCGTATACCGTAAGTCTAGGGTAGTGTATACGTGTTACACAAACGTTCTTTTATACGTAATACGTTCAGCCCATTTTAGCGATTCAAAAACGTCTAATTCCAAAATTACCTAAACCCACCCTCACCCTCCCCTTAATGGATCTTCTGCGATTCACAAATTTTCAAACTTAATCCGTTCAATTTTCCATCATCTTCATGATTAGATCTGGCTGAACGCGCGTATGTTTTTGGACTTCATATTATTTAAAATTAATCTTCTAAAGTTATCTAAATCCATCCTCACCCCCACCCCCTCCTAGTCGATCTTCTGCCGTTCACAAATTTTCAAACTTAATCCGTTCAATTTTTCATCATCTTCATGATTAGATCTGGCTGAACGCATGTATATTTTTGGACTTCATATTATTGAAAATCAATCTTCTAAAGTTATCTAAATCCATATTATTTAAAATTAATCTTCTAAAGTTATCTAAACCTTCACCCCCCTGCTGGTCGATCTTCTGCCGTTTACAAATTTTCAAACTTAATCCGTTCAATTTTTCATCGTCTTCATGATTAGATCTGGCTGAACGCATGTATGTTTTTTTGCCTTTCATCTTCTTTATAAAATAAATTTTCTAAAATTATCTAAACCCCTTCGTTTCTAAAGTTAAAAGGAATTCAGTTAAAAGGCCCACTCTCCGTGCGGTTCACAAATTTTCAAACTTTTTCATCGTCTTCATGATTAGATCTGGCTGAACGCACGTATGTTTTTTGGGCTTCATATTATTTAAAGTCAATCTTCCAATATTCCAATTTTAATATGATACGTTCAGCCTGTTTTAGCGATTCAAAAACGTCCAATTCCAAAATTATCTAAATCCACTCCCACCCCCTCCTAGTGGATCCTTCTGCGGTTCACAAATTTTCAAACTTAATCCGTTAAAATTGGTTGAACGTACTTTTTTCATCATCATCACCATTATGATTAAACCTGGCTGAACGCACGTATGTTTTTTCCGCTTCATATTATTTAAAGTCAATCTTCCAATATTCCAATTTTAATATGATACGTTCAGCCCGTTTTAGCGATTCAAAAACGTCCAATTTCTAAAATTATCTAAACTCACTCCCACCCCCTCCTAGTGGATCCTTTTGCGGTTCACGAATTATCAAACTTAATCCGTTAAAATTGGTTGAACGTACTTTTTTCATCATCATCACAATTATGATTAAACCTGGCTGAACGCACGTATGTTTTTTGCGCTTCATATTATTTAAAGTCAATCTTCTAATATTCCAATTTTAATATGATACGTTCAGCCCGTTTTAGCGATTCAAAAACGTCCAATTCCAAAATTATCTAAACTCACTCCCACCCCCTCCTAGTGGATCCTTCTGCGGTTCACAAATTTTCAAACTTAATCCGTTAAAATTGGCTGAACGTACTTTTTTCATCACCATCATCAACATGATTAGACCTGGCTGTTAAAATGCATTCATCAGCCACTCCCCGCTTGGTTCACAAATTTTCAAACTTAACCCGTTAAAATTGGCTGAACGTGTTTTTTTTTTTGGTAAGCAGGAGGTGAAGAGAGGGTATTTCATTGTTTTGCAATTAAAAAAGTCACGATTAGAACTACCTGAACGCAAGTCGTGCTTCAGAACGCATTCAGCCGGTTTCTTAGATGTTAAAATTTTATCCGTTAAAATTGGTTGAACGTACTTGTTTTTTTTTTTGTAAATGGTAAACATGATTAGGGCTGGCTGAACGCAAGCGTGTTTTTGCACTTCATGTTTCTTAAATTCCGCTCACTCCAAAATAAACTTGATCCGTTAAAATTGATTGAACGCACTTTTTTGTGGGAAAATAATTAAAAATGATGCATTAGATCAATTTCATCGATTTAAAAATAAATTAGCTAAACGCGTTGTTTCAACAACGTTCTTACTAGCAGGGAGCAGGCGTTCAACCACCTATAATGGCTAAAATTTTGCTAATAATAACTGATGATGTTTGCGTGTTTTCAGTCTACGCTCTGTAGGAGAAAATATCAAGAAAACGCATTCAGCCGGTTTCATCGCAAGAGTGTTCATCTAGTCCCAGCGGTTGAAAGTTTGAAATTGGTTGAACACTCTTTAATAATAAAAAAAAAAGTGCGATCAGCCGATTTCATCGATCCGGAAATAAACAGAACGTTATTATTAGAACTAGCTGAACGTAAGTGTGTTTTAACGTTTGAAAACTTGATTCCTTAGCTGAACGCATCTGCTTTTTTGATACCGGTTTTCCGCTAAAATTCCGCTAAATATTTCAAAAGTCGCTGAAACTAATCAATCGTGCAGAAACTGCCCTCAACCAACTTTAATACTTCGAAGTACTAAAGAATGTAATCAGCCTTCTACAGCGGTTCATAACTTTCGAAATTAGCCGGTTGGAATTGGCTGAACGCGGTTTTTTCATAGGAGAAATAATTAAAAGTGCATTCAGCCGATGTTATCGATTTGTTATCGAAGATTAGTTGAACGCATTTTTCGGATTTTTTCTACAAAACATCAAGTTTTTGCATTACAAAATTTAAAAAAAGCTAAATTAAAAGAGTGTGTTCAACCAGTTTTAGCGATTTCCGGTTAGTTTAAGGAATGTTCAGCCAAAATGAAAAAAAAAATTTTTTTACAAGTTTATTTTATTTTTTAACACTTTTCGCCAAAGAACAATTAGCATATTTCACCCTGTATGTACAAGATATAAAAAATTCTCCGCTATCGCATATTGTACAGGGCGTT
Source organism: Holotrichia oblita (assembly GCA_023690525.1). Classification (NCBI taxonomy): domain Eukaryota; kingdom Metazoa; phylum Arthropoda; class Insecta; order Coleoptera; family Scarabaeidae; genus Holotrichia; species Holotrichia oblita. The sequence goes on from CM043023.1 coordinate 26,511,761, forward strand.
CGTGGTTCCTTCTTAGAGCGGAGATTGTAGGGTCAACCCATATCCGTATCCGGCAATTCCGAAGTGCTTCCCATAGCAGTGTTTGCAGTAGATCTCCCCTTGGTTCTCGTAAACGCTGGTCACCTCCAGCGGTTTATGGCAGCAGTAACAGGAGAAGCAGCAGGTGTGGAAAGCCCCACCGGAAGCCATTATCTTCTCAGCGTGGTAAACCTGCAATTTTTAAACAACATCAAACTTTAATTGTTGAGTTATCACAGATTAATCACTTACTTTTCGACCACATCTCCTACAACAAGGTGCCCTCTCGCATTCCAACTGTTTCCGCTTCACGTTCAAATCGCAATCGCAAGGATTCGCCGATCCGCACGTGCAATATTTGGGCTGGCATGGCGGCGGGCACGGATAATAGCAGATCCTCTCGCAAGGATTGGGTTCGCAACTTTTAATCTGAAATTATCCACGGCGCGGATTTAAATTAATTCGTCGTAGAAGCAAAATTTTAAAACGAATTACCGGAGGGTAACAAATCGGTTTCCTAGCCGGCGGACAGTAGGGTCCCATGCAGCAGGGGTCGCAACACGGATCGCAGCACGGATTACATTTAGGCGGTGGGCAGCATTTCTTCTGCTGCGACGATCTAGGAGAACAACATCTCGGTGGTGGGCAGCACTTTTTCGGCGGACAGCATCGCATTGGACAGTCGATTTTTGCGCAGGGATCACAAGATCTTGGACAGGCGAAACGTCCACCTAAACCCTTATGGGGACAGCTGCAATTGTCCGGGCAATAGCAAGAGCCTTTACAACTATAAAATACGATCACACATCAAATTTTGACACTGACACTGTTTACGGTCGTTTAGATTTAAATGGAAAAAATAGTAATACAAAATTTGGTCGATACTCACGTATCGACTATGGATCTTTCGTGATTCCTACTGTAATAATTATTCGTTTCTCTGGGGGTGGGTGCCGCGCAAGACGAGCCCGGCCTTTGGAAACGGCAGGGACTGCTGTTCGGTCTCGGACTGCAAGATCTACACCTTGGCATCCTTTCTTCTATTTTTTTTTCAGTTTAAATCTGTTCGTATTATCTTCTTGATTATCTCAACTCATTTATTGCAGTTATTGTTAGGGCTGCAAGGGTTACAACAGGGAGGACACCGCGAACACAGAGTTGGTGGCTGACAATCGTCCTGTGTACCGAATCGAAATTATAAAATTGTAGTTGTTTTTGTTTATTGCTTTGTGGAGATTAATTTCTTATTAAAAAACACTATTTCGATTAAAATTTTCATAATTTAAACCGACTTCTTTAACCGTTTCAAAAATGTAAAAATATACAGGGTGTTCTAACTACAAATAGCACACTAGATTGCAAAAAAAAATCAGGGCAAATCGATCTAATTCCTGTCATTTTGACAGCTTAATAACAATAGAACAAGATCATACATATCCTTGTGATAATTCCCCGCTAATTTATACAGAAATCGAATGGAAATCGTAACTACACAGAGGCAATTAAAAGTGTCATGTTTTCATCGCGACCCAGTGTACTAATTTAAATATTTGATGTTTACAAAAATAATCAGCTGGTAGACGACCCTCTTAAACTTACTAATTACATCTTAATTGTGACAGATGTCAATTAAATGTCAAAAATCAGTTGGTAACACTGATTTTGACGTCAGTGTGAAGTATTCGATCTTCGACTGTGTACTTTTAGTTTGGTAACACTGTGTCATTAAGTGAATATGTTTACTAGAATTGGCTGAACGCAGTTTTTTCAAAATAATAAAAAAATGTTGTTAGAAGATATTTTGCTAACAAAACGCGTTCAGTTAGTTATAATTACGCATTATTATCGCTAAAAATGCGTTCAACCGGTTTTAACGCTAAAATTTGTACAATTTATACGCCAAGATTAGCTGAACGCATTTCTCAAATTTGACAGGTAAATAGCAATAGAAGATCATACATGTCCTTGTGATAATTTCGCCCTAACCTATACAGAAATCGAATGGAAATCGTAACTACACAGATGCAACTAAAACTGTCATGTTTTCATCGCAACCCAGTGTACTAATTTAAATATTTGATGTTTACAAAAATATTTATATGTTCTGCTAGATTTGAATAACCCTGTATAACATTATAACATAAATGTCAAAAGTTTTGACAGTTTACCATTTAAAATAATATTTAATTACATCTAACGAATATCACGTTACAGTATTGCCAACCTCTACTGAGTGTATGATCGACATGTTAGTGATTTTTTTTAAATTTTAGTAATAAATCTAGTGAATCTCTCAAACATAAATATTTTAAATTATTATGTTGGCAATACTGTATAATTAGCGAGCATTCTTTTTTATTTTGATGGTTAAGATTACTAATATTTACATTTTAATTGTGACAGATGTCAGTTAAATGTCAAAAGTCGGTTGGTAACGCTGATAACATCTAACGAAAATCACGTTACAGTGTTGCCAACCTCTAGAGAGTGTATGATCGACATGCTAGTGAATTTTGTTAAATTTCAGTAATAGATCTAATGAATCTTTCAAATATAACGATTTTAAATTATTATTTTGGCAATACTGTATAATTAGCGAGCATTCTTATTTATTTTTATGGTTAAGTTTACTAATATTTACATTTTAATTGTGACAGATGTCAATTCAATGTCAAAAGTCGGTTGGTAACGCTGATAACATCTAACGAATATCACGTTACAGTATTGCCAACCTCTACTGAGTGTATGATCGACATGTTAGTGATTTTTTTTTAATTTTAGTAATAAATCTAGTGAATCCTTCCAACATAAAGATTTTAAATTATTATGTTGGCAATACTGTATAATTAGCGAGCATTCTTTTTTATTTTGATGGTTAAGTTTACTAATATTTACATTTTAATTGTGACAGATGTCAATTCAATGTCAAAAGTCGGTTGGTAACGCTGATAACATCTAACGAATATCACGTTACAGTATTGCCAACCTCTAGTGAGTGTATGATCGACATGTTAGTGATTTGTTTTTAAATTTTAGTAATAAATCTAGTAAATCCTTCCAATATAAAGATTTTAAATTATTATTTTGGTAATACTGTATAATTAGCGAGTATTCTTATTTATTTTGATGGTTAAGTCTACTATTTACATTTAAATTGTGACAGATGTCAATTAAATGTGAAAAGTCGGTTGGTAACGCTGATAAAAACACGTCACGTCAGTGTCAAGCATTCAATCTTCGACTGTGTACTCTATTCTATCATTTCGAAGTGTCCCGAGTTGGCTACACTGATTTTAATTTGGTATCACTGCGTAATCGGGTGAACATGTTTATTTATGATATTTTGACGGTTAAGTTTACTATTTACATCTTAATTCTGACAGATGTCAATTAAATGTCAAAAATCAGTTGGTAACGCTGATTAAATCACTTCACGTCAGTGTCAAGAATTCAATCTTCTACTGTGTACTGTAATCTATTATTTCGAAGTGTCTACAGTTGGCTACACCGATTTTAATTTGGTAACACTGCGTAATTTATTTATTTTGACGGTTAAGTTTGCCATTTTACATTTTAATCGTGACAGATGTCAATTAAATGTCGAAAAATCAGTTGGTAACGCCGATAACATCACTTTATTTATTTTGACATTTCACTTACGATGACAGCTGTCAATTTAAATGTGAAACGTTGATTAGAAAGACTTACCAAGCATAGAATTTTATGTTCCTTCTTCGTAGGTGGTGGCGCCTTCCTCAAGCAGAAATTCTGCGTCGGCACCGTAACGTGACAGACCTGTTTTCCACAACACGTACAACAAGGATCGCAACACGGTTTACAAGGGACGGGTATACAGCACGGGTTACAAGGATCGCAAGGATTACAGCAGGGGATGGGACAGGGATCGCAGCAAGGACTACAACTAGGCGGTGGACAGCAAGGACTACAATTAGGTGGTGGGCAATTTGGTGGTGGGCAGCAAGGAGCGCAATTAGGTGGTGGGCAACAAGTTGGTGGTGGTGGTGATGATGGGCAGCAAGGATTACAAGTTGGTTGAGGTTGACAGTTTGTTGGACAGGTTACGCAGCACACTTTAGTCTTACAGGGATTGCAAGGATCGCAAGGATCGGGACAAATTACGCAAGTTGTCGTGCAGGGACTGCAGCAAGGTTTGCAACAGGATGAATTGTTATTCTTATTGTTATTATTATTACTCCCGTTTTGGCAGCAATTTCCTCCGTTCGTCGTTGAATTCGGCGGTGGACAAGGTGTACAAGGCGGTTTACAAGGGGGCGGTGGACAACATGGACCACAACAGCAATTATAGAAACAGTAACAACAGAATAATTCACCGTTACAACTATAAACTGAGCAATTATCTAATAACTTCCTACACTTATCTGTAAAATAATTTTAAAAAAATAACGTCATTTCGACAGTTCATATTATCGATGTAAAAATAATTAAAAAACTTACAGCAACTAAAGCAGAACGTATGCCAGACTTTTCCGATTGCGAATTTCTGTTCCGAACAATATACCTCTCTGCCGCATCGGCCACACAAATTCATCGCTTTCCTACCAAACTATCATCCAAATTTCTCGTGGACACGGCCGTCGATCTACTTCGAAAACGCAATCTGTATCGGTATTGAGAGGAATGGGACCCTAATCGACACACAAAAAAAATAAAAAAGGCAGAAGAAATTTTCTAACTTTACGAGAATACACGTTAAATTTTGACAGGTAATACATATGTACGTGGAATTTTGACTGATGTATTTTTTTTTTCGAAATTTGGGCCTCGTTGTTTTCTTTTTTCTTTTGTTGAAACGTCAAAATGATTTTTAAATAGATCGAAACCAATGAAACGATGATGTATTGAGTTTTTATATGAAATATATCGAATTGTAAACGTGTAAATTCTTGTATACATATTTGAATTTGAAATTTTGGCGCTAGAAAAACAATTTTAAAATAAAATTCTGCATTATCAAACGTCAGTATTAAAGAAATCTGTAAGTTTATCTCCATATATATAGAAATCTATTATTTTACAGAAATCTGTACTATAAATAGTAGATCGCTGTTTGTCAGCAAGGTTATGCACCAATCCTATGATTATAGTTAAAGAAAACATCTACTAGATGTCGCCATGGATAATAAGTCAAAGATATTTTAAATAAAGCAGTTTTATTTACGCTAATAATATTATTAATTAATTTTATAATTCATGTTATGTCGGATATTCAACAGAAAAATATGAAATTTTTTGTTAGGACCGTATTAAGGGTAGTTTATATGACAAAATTTCGGAAAAATTGCAATATCTCGTTTGTTAAGGGAAACAATAAATTTAAAATTTGCATATAATTAATGTGCAAGTAAATACCCAACTTTTGTTTGATATGCAATTTTTTATCAGGGCTGTATTAAGCCTAGTTTATATGAACAAATTTCGGAAAAATCGCAATACCTCGTTTGCTAGTGCAAATAATAATTTCAAAACTGCGTAGGATAAGTGCACAAGTAAATACGCAACTTTTCTTCGATATGGATTTTTTTGTTAGGACCGTATTAAGGTTAGTTTATACGAAAAAGAAATCAGAAAAATTACAATATTTCGTTTGCTGCCGAAAATAAAAACTTCAAAACTAGATACGATTAATGCAAAATTGAAGACGCAACTTTCATCTGGTGTGGAATTTTTTGTCAGGACCGTATTAAGGGTAGTTGATATGACAAAATTTCGGAAAAATTGCAATATCTCATTTGTTAAGGGAAATAATAAATTTAAAACTATATACGATTAATGCGGAAGTAAAGATGCAACTTTTATTGTTTATAACAATTTTTTATCAGGGCCGTATTAAGACTAGTTTATATGAAAAAATTTCGGAAGAAATCGCAATATTTTGTTTGGTAGCAGAAACAATAGGTTCAAAACTGCGTACGATTAATTTACAAGTACAGACGCAACTTTTCCTTCGATATGGAATTTTTTGTCAGGGCCGTATTAAGGGTAGTTTATATGAAAATGATTTCGGAAGAAATACAATATTTCGTTTGTAGCAGAAATAAAAGGTTCAAAACTAGATACGATTAATTTAAAAGTGACAGACGCAACTTTTCCCTGGAATGGAATTTTTTGTCAGGACCGTATTAAGGGTAGTTTATATGAAAAAATTTCGGAAGAAATACAATATTTCGTTTGGTAGCAGAAACAATAGGTTCAAAACGATATAATTAATTTACAAGTACAGACGCAACTTTTTTCCTGGAATGGAATTTTTTGTCAGGGCCGTATTAAGGGTAGTTTATATGAAAAAATTTCGGAAGAAATACAATATTTCGTTTGGTAGCAGAAACAATAGGTTCAAAACGATATACGATTAATTTACAAGTACAGACGCAACTTTTCCCTGGAATGGAATTTTTTGTTAGGACCGTATTAAGGTTAGTTTATACGAAAAAGAAATCAGAAAAATTACAATATTTCGTTTGCTGCCGAAAATAAAAACTTCAAAACTAGATACGATTAATGCATAATTGAAGACGCAACTTTCATCTGGTGTGGAATTTTTTGTCAGGGCCGTATTAAGGGTAGTTGATATGACAAAATTTCGGAAAAATTGCAATATCTCGTTTGTTAAGGGAAACAATAAATTTAAAACTTGCATATAATTAATGTGCAAGTAAAGACGCAACTTTTGTTTGATATGCAATTTTTTATCAGGGCTGTATTAAGCCTAGTTTATATGAAAAAATTTCGGAAAAATTGCAATATCTTGTTTGTTAGTGCAAATAATAATTTCAAAACTGCGTAGGATAAGTTTACAAGTAAATACGCAACTTTTCTTCGATATGGAATTTTTTGTTAGGACCGTATTAAGGTTAGTTTATACGAAAATGAAATCAGAAAAATTACAATATTTCGTTTGCTGCCGAAAATAAAAACTTCAAAACTAGATACGATTAATGCAAAATTGAAGACGCAACTTTCATCTGGTGTGGAATTTTTTGTCAGGGCCGTATTAAGGGTAGTTGATATGACAAAATTTCGGAAAAATTGCAATATCTCGTTTGTTAAGGGAAACAATAATTTAAAACTTGCATATAATTAATGTGCAAGTAAATACCCAACTTTTGTTTGATATGCAATTTTTTATCAGGGCTGTATTAAGGCTTAGTTTATATGAACAAATTTCGGAAAAATCGCAATACCTCGTTTGCTAGTGCAAATAATAATTTCAAAACTGCGTAGGATAAGTGTTCAAAACAAGTAAATACGCAACTTTTCTTCGATATGGATTTTTTGTTAGGACCGTATTAAGGTTAGTTTATACGAAAAAGATATCAGAAAAATTACAATATTTCGTTTGCTGCCGAAAATAAAAACTTCAAAACTAGATACGATTAATGCAAAATTGAAGACGCAACTTTCATCTGGTGTGGAATTTTTTGTCAGGGCCGTATTAAGGGTAGTTTATATGAAAAAATTTCGGAAGAAATACAATATTTCGTTTGGTAGCAGAAACAATAGGTTCAAAACGATATACGATTAATTTACAAGTACAGACGCAACTTTTCCCTGGAATGGAATTTTTTGTCAGGGCCGTATTAAGGGTAGTTTATATGAAAAAATTTCGGAAGAAATACAATATTTCGTTTGGTAGCAGAAACAATAGGTTCAAAACGATATACGATTAATTTACAAGTACAGACGCAACTTTTCCCTGGAATGGAATTTTTTGTCAGGGCCGTATTAAGGGTAGTTTATATGAAAAAATTTCGGAAGAAATACAATATTTCGTTTGGTAGCAGAAACAATAGGTTCAAAACGATATACGATTAATTTACAAGTACAGACGCAACTTTTCCCTGGAATGGAATTTTTTGTCAGGGCCGTATTAAGGGTAGTTTATATGAAAAAATTTCGGAAGAAATACAATATTTCGTTTGGTAGCAGAAACAATAGGTTCAAAACGATATACGATTAATTTACAAGTACAGACGCAACTTTTCCCTGGAATGGAATTTTTTGTCAGGGCCGTATTAAGGGTAGTTTATATGAAAAAAATTTCAGAAGAAATACAATATTTCGTTTGGTAGCAGAAACAATAGGTTCAAAACGATATACGATTAATTTACAAGTACAGACGCAACTTTTCCCTGGAATGGAATTTTTTGTCAGGGCCGTATTAAGGGTAGTTTAATGAAAAAATTTCGGAAGAAATACAATATTTCGTTTGGTAGCAGAAACAATAGGTTCAAAACGATATACGATTAATTTACAAGTACAGACGCAACTTTTCCCTGGAATGGAATTTTTTGTCAGGGCCGTATTAAGGGTAGTTTATATGAAAAAATTTCGGAAGAAATACAATATTTCGTTTGGTAGCAGAAACAATAGGTTCAAAACGATATACGATTAATTTACAAGTACAGACGCAACTTTTCCCTGGAATGGAATTTTTTGTCAGGGCCGTATTAAGGGTAGTTTATATGAAAAAATTTCGGAAGAAATACAATATTTCGTTTGGTAGCAGAAACAATAGGTTCAAAACGATATACGATTAATTTACAAGTACAGACGCAACTTTTCCCTGGAATGGAATTTTTTGTCAGGGCCGTATTAAGGGTAGTTTATATGAAAAAATTTCGGAAGAAATACAATATTTCGTTTGGTAGCAGAAACAATAGGTTCAAAACGATATACGATTAATTTACAAGTACAGACGCAACTTTTCCCTGGAATGGAATTTTTTGTCAGGGCCGTATTAAGGGTAGTTTATATGAAAAAATTTCAGAAGAAATACAATATTTCGTTTGGTAGCAGAAACAATAGGTTCAAAACGATATACGATTAATTTACAAGTACAGACGCAACTTTTGTTTGGAATGGAATTTTTTGTCAGGGCCGTATTAAGGGTAGTTTATATGAAAAAATTTCGGAAGAAATACAATATTTCGTTTGGTAGCAGAAACAATAGGTTCAAAAACGATATACGATTAATTTACAAGTACAGACGCAACTTTTCCCTGGAATGGAATTTTTTGTCAGGGCCGTATTAAGGGTAGTTTATATGAAAAAATTTCAGAAGAAATACAATATTTCGTTTGGTAGCAGAAACAATAGGTTCAAAACGATATACGATTAATTTACAAGTACAGACGCAACTTTTCCCTGGAATGGAATTTTTTGTCAGGGCCGTATTAAGGGTAGTTTATATGAAAAAATTTCGGAAGAAATACAATATTTCGTTTGGTAGCAGAAACAATAGGTTCAAAACGATATACGATTAATTTACAAGTACAGACGCAACTTTTTCCCTGAATGGAATTTTTTGTCAGGGCCGTATTTAGTTTATATGAAAAAATTTCGGAAGAAATACAATATTTCGTTTGGTAGCAGAAACAATAGGTTCAAAACGATATACGATTAATTTACAAGTACAGACGCAACTTTTCCCTGGAATGGAATTTTTTGTCAGGGCCGTATTAAGGGTAGTTTATATGAAAAAATTTCGGAAGAAATACAATATTTCGTTTGGTAGCAGAAACAATAGGTTCAAAACGATATACGATTAATTTACAAGTACAGACGCAATTTTTCCCTGGAATGGAATTTTTTGTCAGGGCCGTATTAAGGGTAGTTTATATGAAAAAATTTCGGAAGAAATACAATATTTCGTTTGGTAGCAGAAACAATAGGTTCAAAACGATATACGATTAATTTACAAGTACAGACGCAACTTTTCCCTGGAATGGAATTTTTTGTCAGGGCCGTATTAAGGGTAGTTTATATGAAAAAATTTCGGAAGAAATACAATATTTCGTTTGGTAGCAGAAACAATAGGTTCAAAACGATATACGATTAATTTACAAGTACAGACGCAACTTTTCCCTGGAATGGAATTTTTTTGTCAGGGCCGTATTAAGGGTAGTTTATATGAAAAAATTTCGGAAGAAATTACAATATTTTGTTTGGTAGCGGAAATAACAAGTTCAATACAACATACGATTAGTATACAGGTAGAGATACAATTTTTGTTTGATACGAAGTTTTTTGTCAGGGGTGTATTAACGTTAGTTTATATGGAAAAAAAATAGAAAAATTACAATATTTAATGTGCTAATAGAAATAATAAACTTAAACCAGTATACCATTAATATACAAGTAAAGACGCAACTTTTGTTTGGTATGGAATTTTTCGTCAGGGCCGTATTAAGGTTAAAAATTGTGGAAATAATAAGTTTACAAATTTCATAATTTTACTTACCTTGAATCAACATCCATGTTATCCATATATTACTGCAAATTAGGAGGTTGGAATGTTAAATTAAAATTCGAGACAAAAATAAAACAAAGCATAGTTTCTTTACATGTATATATTATTGTAAATGTTTCATTCAATATATAATACTGTTTTTTTTTTCATTATTTTCTTTTTAAAACATATATATTGTACAAGTGCAATAACATTACTTTCTCATTTCATTTTTATTATTACCGTTTTGCGTTTTCTCTTTTATTTCATTTTTATATTGCATTTATCATTATTATTATTAATTATTTTTTGTATAAAAACTAAACGATTTATATCTTTAATCATTTCTTCGATAATAATCAATAAATACATCCTTGTGTACGTTTTCTTTTTTTCCTCCATTAAAATTGATCAGTTATTGATTACACAATTATTATTACAAATGTTTATAGTATAGCAATGTATAGTTTGTTGTGTGTAGTTTTACAATAGTATGCATTGTTCCAGCAGTGATGATAAAAAGAATTAAACTCAAAAATTATTCGTTGTCCAAAATATACAGTTCCTATTTTTTAATTTTTTTAATATTTTTTATTAAATAAATAAACATAAAACCGTACATTTCTATTTCCTGTTTATTACTATTTTTTTTAACAGAAAAATAGGAGATTCGAAACAATTCAATATGAATTTTAAATATATATATCACAAAAAAAAATTAAGCAGTACACGTTATAGTAGTCTTCATAATAATAGCAGCAAAGATATTATATTTAACTCGTTGAAGTAGATAAAACATAAAAAAATAAATATGTATATATATGTATGTGTGAATAAAATATAAAATAGGCCATTTGTTTTATATAATATTTATATAAGTAGAGTTATTAATTAATCAATTATACAAATCTAAGAATTAAAAGTGACTGAAAAAATCTCTTTAGCAGGTAGTTCTTCATTTTGTTTCGAAATATATATATAATATAATATTCCTTAATAAATATATACATCGTACTATATTTAATTTTTTTTAACACAACTTTTAATTTATTAATTATTAATAATTATTACCTGTTTCTTGTTTTATTAAATTTTTACGTGAGTTTATAAGGTGTATTTTTTCTCTCCTACATAATATACTTAGAAAAAGTGAGATGGAGTGGAATATAGGGCGAAAATTAAAAATTAAAAAAAAATTAAAACTATTTTAAACTTAAAACTCTTTGATTTAAATCCGACTAGTGTAAGTGAATGATTAAAAATTCTCTGCGAGAATGAAAATAAAAAATTAAAAAATAAATTAAAATTAAAAAAATATAATAAACTGGTAATGTATTGTAGATTACGTCATATTATTATGTAAATTAACCTGGAATGAAAAGAAAATTAATTAAATCAAAAAAAAAGTTGGCCGAAATAAAGGGGAGGGACGAGGCGGAGGGGCACCTACCTTTAGTATTGACTAGTTAAATACGTATTTTACACGGGTGATTCCGACCTCTACAGCGGCGTCTCTTTCCTCCAATGGAAACTGTTGGTTTTCTGGCTGGGGTTGGCGCCCGATGCTGATTTCCTCAAATTGGCGGCGGCGTTATCCAAACCGTTCTTCACGTTGGCGACTAAACGTAGCGCAGGATTCGTTACGATACCGTTACGTTTCGGTTTCGAATTGCTGTTGAATTAAAATTTTATTGTAAAATATAAATATTTTCTAAAAACAATTAAATTTTATTATAAAAAAATGTAAATTTATTTAAAAAAATTAAAATTTTATTGTAAAATATAAAATTTTCTAAAAACAATTAAATTTTATTATAAAAAAATGTAAATTTATTTAAAAAAATTAAAATTTTATTGAAAAATATAAAAATTTTCTAAAAACAATTAAATTTTATTATAAAAAAATGTAAATTTATTTAAAAAAATTAAAATTTTATTGAAAAATATAAAAATTCTCTAAAAACAATTAAATTTTATTATAAAAAAATGTAAATTTATTTAAAAAAAATTAAAATTTTATTGAAAAATATAAAAATTTTCTAAAAACAATTAAATTTTATTATAAAAAAATAGAATTTTATTTAAAAAAATTAAAATTTTATTGAAAAATATAAAAATTCTCTAAAAATAATTAAATTTTATTATAAAAAAATAGAATTTTATTTAAATAAATTAAAATTTTATTGAAAAATATAAAAATTCTCTAAAAACAATTAAATTTTATTATAAAAAAATAGAATTTTATTTAAAAAATTAAAATTTTATTGAAAAATACAAAATTTCTCTAAAAATAATTAAATTTTATTATAAAAAAATAGAATTTTATTAAAATTTTATTGAAAAATATAAAAATTTTTAAAGGATATTAAATTTTATTATAAAAAAATAGAATTTTATTTAAAAAAATTAAAATTTTATTGAAAAATATAAAAACTTTATTAATAAAAAATATTAAAAATTTTATTAAAAGAAATAAAAATAAAATTAAGAAAAATCACTAATTACCTCTGCGTGATATTACTATCCGCATTACTCTTCTTATCCGCTTTATTCCCGGCGGAATTCCCTAAATTCCCCAAGATAATCCTCATATGCGTGTCCCGCGCGAAATGTGTATCCGGAGCTTTAGCGAAGTTATTATGCCTCAAAACGGGCTGGTAGATGTTCATGGCTCCTATTCAACAGTTAAAAAAATAAAATCAATCTATAGAATCTATTGAAAAAAAAGGGGATTAAAAAAAAACTTACCAAACATATTAGGAGCATCGTGGACAGGACTTAAAGGTGGCGAAGCGTAAATCGGACTTTGCGGCTCACTCTGTAGAGGCGACAGCAACTTACTCAACGGTCTGGTCTTCCCACCTCTCGAGCACTGCTGCAGCTGTTGCGTGAACGATAGCGGCTGCAAAGAGATCTCCTTTCAACAGGAATTAAATTAAATACCCCGAGCGGATACCACGCGACAATATCCTTACTTGTATTTGGGTATTCGGAGGTGGCTCCCTCTGCCGTTCGCCGTGCCTACTAGATTGGCTGGACCCTGTCAGATTCGAACTAGATTTCGAGTTGGAGCTGTGATTCCCCAAAGAAACCATAGATCTCCTCTGTTGATCGGACCAATCGGCTGCAGCCGGGTATAATCCACCTCCTCCTCCTCCTCCACTTGAAGGTTTAGTTTCGCTGGTAGAACCTGAGGTGATGGAATTAGCGCTGCTGCTGGTATGCGCCGCTACTTTATGGGAACGAATGTTGTATTCTTCGAGTAAACGGACGACACCGCGGTGTCCTGATTTCGCGGCTACTCTTAAGGCGTTTCTGCCGCAAGCGTCTGAATGATTCGGATCTGCACCGTGTTCTAGTAAAGCGACTACGCACGTTTCGTGACCTTCTTGAGCTGCGATACCTAATACACCAGATTGGTAATAAAAAAAAAATAGCAGTACAGGAAGATTTGAACGCATACCGAGAGCTGTAGCGCCTTGATTGCAAGTATGATCTGGTACGGCTCCGTGCTCTAAAAGCAACTTAACAATATCACTATGCCCTTGCCAACTGGCCGAATGCAAAGCGGTCCTATTCTCTAAATCGCAAGCGTCGACTTGAGCCCTACCGCAGGTCAAAAGCAGAGACACCATCTCCGTATGTCCTTGCCAGGCCGAAACATGTAACGGGGTCCTACCCTGCTAATTAAAAACATTAATTAATTTTAAATCGACTTCCCCACCGACCTACAAACCTCCAAATCCCTAGTTTCGACATCGGATCCTTGCTGCAGAAAATATTTCGCCATCGCTAATCTATTATCTAACGATAACACGTACAGTGTCGACCTCCCATCGGCATCTTTCGAATTAATATCAGCCCCGTTGGATAATAAAATTTGAACCACATCGTAGTGACCTTCCAAAGCTGCCAACCTCAAAGCCGTCTTACCATCGTGCGGTCTCTGATCGCAGGGGGCGTTGTATTTATCCAGAAACGAGTTGACTAGAGCGGTGTGACCGCCTTGGGCCGCTAACACTAAAGGAGCCTTTCCTTCGTTATCGGTTTCCTCGATCCTAGCGCCGGCCTCGACTAAAGCCTCGCAAACGTCTTGGTGACCCTCGAAAGCCGCGTAATGGAGCGGCGTCCAACCTGAATTGTCCCTGTGCTGTTCGTCCAAACCGCGATCTAACAATTGGCGGACGACTTCGACGCAACCTTGAGCTGCCGCTACCGACAACACGGTCCTCCCTTCCGAATCCATCGAATCGATACAACATCCCCAAAATAACAATAGAGCTACGACGGGTGCGTGTCCCATACTTGCAGCTGCCCATAAAGGACTCCTACCACCGTGATCGCAATGATCGACGTCGGCTTCGTTCTCCAACAGAAGCTCGCAAACATCCCTTTAAAAACATAACCGTACTGTAGGAATATAGGGGGAGGGGGAACAACTTACTTATGACCTTCAAAAGCAGCCACCAACAATGGGGTCATCCCCTCCTTGTCTTTATGATCGACGCTAGCCCCCTCTCTAATAAAGTGGCAACCACGCTGGTCCCAGGGCTCCTAGGCGCGCATAGGGCGGCGACCGACAACGCAGTTCGACCATCGGCGTCCGCGTGATTGATATCAGCGCCGAAATCCAACAGGTGTTCGACGATTTCCGAGTGACCCATGTAAGCGGCCGCTATCAGAGCTGTACGACCTGTAATTTGAGATTTTTTTAAAATTTTTTGCGCCGAAAAAATCGGAATTAATCGCGGATTAACGGAAATGAGAGGGGGCCGCGGGGTACAGGCGGAATGCAACGGAAAAAAAATCTAAAAAAATTAATTTAATTAATATTAAGTGTAAAACGCGTCGAATTTGATTTTTTTATTTTTTTTTAAACGGCGTTATTCGATTGTTTATCAATTTTTTTTAAATCTAGATATATTAATTTATTTATTTAATCCGTTTTAATTGGGAAAAAAATCGAATTTAATCGCGAAATATAACGAAAAATTAAAAAAATTATATAATCGTGGGGCACGCACGGAATGCGATGGATAAAAATTTTTAAAAAATATTAAATTGAAATGTTAATTGATCTACAATATAAAACACATCGAATTTTATTTTTATTAATTTTTTTAGATGCCTATTTGTGATGTTAACATTTAGTCGTATGTATAATTTTATGTTTAATCTAAATTTATACCTTTTTAATCTTTTTAAATCTAACTAAGATTAAAACAATCGAATTTCATCGTGTAATATCAAAAATACATGATAATTCGAGGGGGCAACTGCGAAATACGCCGAATAAAAATTTTTAAAAATAGTAGGATAAAATCTTAATCAATATAAGGTGTAAAACACATCGAATTTTATTTTTAATATTTTTTAAATACCGATTTTTGATATTAAAAAAATTTTTAAAAAATAAAAAATAATCGAATTTAAAATATCAAAAATCATGATAATATGCGAAATACGCCGAATAAAAATTTTTAAAAATAGCAGGATGAAATCTTAATCAATATAAATTTAAAACAAATCGAATTTTATTTTTAATATTTTTTTAAATGCCGATTTTTGATATTAAAACTCACTCGCATGAATATTTTATATTTTCAAACTAAATTCCTTCCTTTTTATTTTATTTTTTAATTCATTTAAACTAAAAAAAATCGAATTTAATCGCGTAATATCAAAAATACATGATAATTCGAGGGGGCAACGAAATACGCCGAATAAAAATTTTTTAAAAATAGGATGAAATCTTAATCAATATAAGATTTAAAACAAATCGAATTTTATTTTTAATATTTTTTTAAATACCGATTTTTGATATTAAAACTCACTCGCATGAATATTTTATATTTTCAAACTAAATTCCTTCCTTTTTATTTTATTTTTTAATTCATTTAAACTAAAAAAAATCGAATTTAATCGCATAATATCAAAAATACATGATAATTCGAGGGGGCAACTGCGAAATACGCCGAATAAAAATTTTTAAAAATAGTAGGATGAAATCTTAATCAATATAAGGTGTAAAACACATCGAATTTTATTTTTAATATTTTTTTAAATACCGATTTTTGATATTAAAACTCACTCGCATGAATATTTTATATTTTCAAACTAAATTACTTCCTTTTTATTTTATTTTTTAATTCATTTAAACTAAAAAAAATCGAATTTAATCGCGTAATATCAAAAATACATGATATTTGAGGGGACAACTGCGAAATACGCCGAATAAAAATTTTTAAAAATAGTAGGATAAAATCTTAATCAATATAAGGTGTAAAACACATCGAATTTTATTTTTAATATTTTTTAAATACCGATTTTTGATATTAAAACTCACTCGCATGAATATTTCATATTTTCAAACTAAATTCCTTCCTTTTTATTTTATTTTTTAATTCATTTAAACTAAAAAATAATCGAATTTAATCGCGTAATATCAAAAATACATGATAATTCGAGGGGGCAACTGCGAAATACGCCGAATAAAAATTTTTAAAAATAGCAGGATGAAATCTTAATCAATATAAGATTTAAAACAAATCGAATTTTATTTTTAATATTTTTTTAAATGCCGATTTTTGATATTAAAACTCACTCGCATGAATATTTCATATTTTCAAACTAAATTCCTTCCTTTTTATTTTATTTTTTAATTCATTTAAACTAAAAAAAATCGAATTTAATCGCATAATATCAAAAATACATGATAATTCGAGGGGGCAACTGCGAAATACGCCGAATAAAAATTTTTAAAAATAGTAGGATGAAATCTTAATCAATATAAGGTGTAAAATACATCGAATTTTATTTTTAATATTTTTTTAAATACCGATTTTTGATATTAAAACTCACTCGCATGAATATTTTATATTTTTAAACTAAATTCCTTCCTTTTTAATATTTTTTAAATCCATTTAAACTAAAAAAATCGAATTTAATCGCCTAATATCAAAAATACAAGATTTTCGAGGGGGCATCTGCGAAAACGTCGAGTAAAAAATTTGAAAAAATAATAGGATGATTTTTTAATGTTTTTTACACCGAAAATTAGACGTTTTAAATCCAGAATCTGTAATAAATTTAATAAAAATACGTACACGCGATTTTATATAAGTTTGGATCGTATCCAAACAGAACAATTCAAATGACGAATTAAACAAAATATTTACATAAAAACAAATGTAGCACGTACTAGATTTAGTACGCTGTAATAAAATTAAATATAAAAAAACAAATCTAAAAATATGACAGCGACAGACATGATTCAATAAAATTAAAAAAAAAAATTAAATCTCGCTTTAGTTCAAGGTTCCTTATCAAATTAACGTCTTTCTTCTTTTTTATGATCTATAAATTAGAGCTTGAATATTTTTAAATTGGGTCAACTGTTTGTGTTATGTCATTCAGTTCAAGATGCGTAATAAGATTGTAATAAAATTTACCTTCGTGATCGGTTAAATTCACATTAGCCCCGTTCTGCAACAAGATCTTAACGATCTCTTCGTGTCCCGACCAAGAAGCAGCCCTTAAGGCAGTCCTATTCTCAGCATCCATGCTATCTAGGCTGCAACCGTGTTTTACCAGCAATTCCACCACCTGTTAAAATTTTATTTTAAAAGGAAATCTTTATTTAAACTTAAGTTTAAACTCACTTCGGTGTGGCCACCCCAAGCTGCCGCCCTTAAAGGTGTCCAACCGTCCACATCGGCTTGATCCGAATTAGCACCAGCTTCTAATAGAACCTAATCAAAATTTTTCCAAATTAGGAACCCCAATTGATATAAAATTTAAAACAAAAATACCTTTACAACTTGTGCTTGTCCTAATCTAGCTGCTACGTGCAAAGCTGCTTGCCCATGAATGTCTTGGAGGTCAAAGATTGGTTCTGGACTAGGTTCTGATGAAGTGGTAGCTAATGAAATCTAAAAAAAATTGTATTAAAATATGAAAAAAAGAAATCTGATAAACCGATCTCTATTATGCAAGTTTACTCGCGAGCCAAATAATTAAATAAAGATAACGCTTTTATTGTACGTTTGCGCTACCGCTTTTGTTTTGTCAGAATTTCGCGTGGAATAGAATATAATACAGAAGTTGTGTCCTAGTTTCGAGTTTACATCGTAAAATCCACGTAATGTAGGTTTATATATTTTAATTAAAACAAAACTTGCGATACCTTTATTACAACCACCATTCCGATATTAATTCGAATTTAAGTCGTGAAAACATGCTTCTTTTCTGGTGATATCTTGAAGATATAAAATTGTGCCTTATCTTATATGAAAGCCCCTTTTAAGCGGTTTAAAACGGTACCACACTTGAATAGGAAGATATCCCCGAAATCGAAATTATCCAGCATATTAGAGGAAATTTTGTTTCAACTTTTACACGGTTAAAGATACGAAAATGGGCCTTATCTCAAATTCAACCTTAAATGGGCGTCTTGAAAATTAGCCCTAATCGAAATAAGAAGCACCTTCTCAAACATAAATTATCAAGCATTTCAGAGGAGTGATTTGGTGTATCTCCTAAACGGTTAAAGATACGAAAACGGGTCTTATCTCAAATTCAACCTTAAATGGGTGCCTCGAAACTAACCAGGACACGAAATAGGAAGCACCTTTCCAAATATAAATTATCAAGCATGTTAGAGGAATGATTTGGTGTATCTCCTAAACGATTAAAGATACGTAAATGGACCTTATCTCATATTTAACCTTAAATGGGTGCCTCGAAATTAACTCTGACGCGAAATAGGAAGCACCTTACCAAATAGAAATTATCAAGCATGTCAGAGGAATGATTTGGTTTATTTTCGAAATGGTTAAACATACGAATCTGGGCCTTATATCAAATTCAATCTTAAATGGGTACCTTGAAAATTACCCCTAATCAAAATAAGAAGGACCTTTCCAAATATAAATTATCAAGCATATCAGAGGAATGATTTGGTGTATCTCCTAAACGGTTAAAGATACGAAAATGGGCCTTATCTCATATTTAACCTTAAATGATTGCTTCGAAATTAACCAGGATTCGAAATAGGAAGCACCTTTTCAAATAGAAATTATCAAGCATATCAGAGGAATGATTTGGCGTATCTCCTAAACGGTTAAAGATACGAAAATGGGCCTTATCTCATATTCAACCTTAAATGGCTGCCACGAAATTAACCCTGACTTGAAATAGGAAGCTTCTTCCCAGACATAAATTATCAAGCATTTTAGAGGAATGATTTGGTGTATCTCCTAAACGGTTAAAGATACGAAAATGGGCCTTATCTCATATTGAACCTTAAATGAGTGCCTTGAAAATTACCCCAAATCGAAATAGGAAGCATCTTCCCAAATATAAATTATCAAGCATATCAGAGGAATAATTTGGCGTATCTCCTAAACGGTTAAAGATACGAAAATGGGCCTTATCTCAAATTCAACCTTAAATGGGTGCCTTAAAAATAACCCCTAATCGAAATAGGAAGCACTTCGATAAATGCGAATTATCAAGCATTTTAACAGCAAATTAAAGATTAATCTTACCTGGCTTTCATAATCGCACCCTTCAACATCACTTTGCTCGACAGCTCCGGCTTCCAACAACAATTTCATGACTTTAGGATCAGTCGGGAGGAAGGCCCCGAAATTAACGCCAGCCATTTCGTTACCCTCCAACAGGCACTCTTCGACGTTGCACCCGCTGAAGATCAGCCACAGGACCGTTAAAGTGTGGACGTCAACGCTAGTTTTCGCCGTATTAGCCCCATTCTCGCCTCCGCCCGAGTTTAAATCGTTGTTGATCTTAGTCTCGTCGACGACGATTTTATTCTTATCCTTACGAACCTCAGCGTAAATGGGGCATTTCGGTTGTTTATCCGAAGTTGGACTTTTGAGGTTGATATTCTCGAATTTATCCTCGTTAGTGTCGGAACTCCTGGCGACATTCAGATCGAGATTTAACGGGCACTGATCGAGATTGTTCTGCCCGAAACTGTTCTCGGTTTCGACGTAGCTTGTGTCTAAAGTTTGAACGTTTTCTAAGCCGAAACAGAGCTCTTTCTCGTAAGCTGTCGAGTCGAATTTGGTTAATTCCTGTAAAGCTTTGAGGTCGGAGTAGATTTCGGTTGAGGTTTTCTCCAGGGAATTCCCCGAATAATTATTACGATCCTGATTCATTTTGTAGACGATGTTTGGGCATCTGATATCGATACAAAAGAAATGTGTTTAGATTAAAATATTTTGGAGGGGGTGGAAAGGAGGACTTACCTTTGTTCGGGTTTCTCGTTTAAATATTGTTCCATTCTCGAAAGATGGAAAGCGTAATCGTAGATTTCTTGATTGCTTAGGTATTTAGCGTGTAATGTGTAGTACATTGCTAGGATGCAATGCCCATGGAAGATGTTGCAAAGATATTTTTGTGTGCAATGTTTGATGTCAAGGAGCCACTCAGCGAACGAGTGGTGGAATAACCTGATTGTCCCGCTTTTTGAAATGATTAAAATCCTCCTTAATAAATAAAATCTCTTCTTGAAATCCTCTAAACTCATCTTGTTATTATTAACTTTAATGATATCGTAAAGTAGTGGTTCGGTTAAGGCGCATTTAGCCGCTAAAATCACGTTTAATAGGGGTTGGACTTTAGCGAATTGCCTCCTGTTAAACAACCGTTGACTCAACCACAAATAAAGTCCGTTTAACGTCCCGGGATCTCCTGACCTCCCTTAAAACAATAAAATTATCCGAAACCCCATCCAACACCTTCTCAAGATATAAAAAGCAACCGTTACTCTTGATATGGAGCTGGTTCAGCATCTCAGCGGTATCTCTCGAGATATGCTGCCTCAAACTGTTCTCCTGATCCAACCTGGCTAAAATATATTGCTGGACATCCCGTACGACTTGCGATTTCCTCAAATCGTCTAAACTTAATTTCCGGAAACCGGTGAACATCTTGGCTATACTTTTCGATTGTTTCCTAGCCGTGCATACCAAGAGGAGCCATTGAGGGAATAGATGGTGGTGGTTGGCTAACAACTCGGCTATCGTCCGCGATTGCGACGATCTCTCCCGAGGTTTCGATCTAGTCAGCGTCGAATTCGAATAAATAAAAGAATGCTCGTCGATCGAATCGATCAGGATGAACAAACTAGTCTTTGGTGGATCTATCTCGAGTAAAGGGAACAGTAACGCCCTCTTGAGGCAATCGTCAGGGTTCAATTCGATGTTTTTCGCCCGCAACGCTATCTGTATTTCAGAATCCGATTTTAATTTCTCTAAATAAGCGTCGGCTATTAAAGTCCTAGGATTAACAGGCAAATTCGGTATAGGTGGCGCTTGATTCGTTTTCTCAACACTCGATGATAACACGTTCTCAGCGTAAACGTTACTGTACAGACTCTCCTGCCCTAAATTATTACTCTCTTTAGGCATACTCAGCGAATAATCGCTTTCCGAATCTAAAATCTCGCTCCTCTCGTTAGTCTGGAGGTTCTCGTGCCTGATCTTAGCCTCGTTCGCTAACTTCCGCCTCATACTCCTCTCCTTATGACTCTCAGTCGAATGGTTGAGGATCTGCGTCACCAGGGAGCGCACGAATTCGCTCAGGGATAAACTCTTTTCGTTGTGACCTTGTAAGAAATGGTAGCAGAGTAATCTGCGGTTCAGCGCCCTCTGCTGCCGTCCGGAGGGACCTTGCGAAGGCCAGCATAATTCCGAACAGAAGGTGGTCTTGCCGCAACCCGGACCACCTAAAAGGAGGGCCCCGCATGTCTTGGAGATCGGTCTCTGATCTAGGCAATGCGACAACTTCTGAAAGGCCCATTCCCTGCAGTAGAATTTCTTCCTATCTTCTGTGGTCATTTCCCCAGCAGTATCTTAGAGCATTGTTGAATTAAAAGTTTATTAGTTTACTTTTTTAGTCACTGGGATCACTTTAGTTGAAGTTGTAACATATTTTGTTGTATAACGAAACATAAAATCTTATTTGTCGAAAGAACGGACGTTATTTTAATATTAAAGTTATTTCATCGAATCACCTCGTTATCGGTTCTATTATTTCGAAATCCGCGGCCCCTTTAAAGCCCGTAGAGGCCATTTTAATCCAATTCCTGCGGATACACTGTAACAAACGAGAAAATTTTATTTAATTCAGTTTGGTTAAAGATACAACATTACGGCTTATAACATATTTAACCTTAAATTAGTATTATCAAAAAAACATCTTATTCGGATAGGAAGACACCCTAGAAGCCAGATAATCCAGCATATTAAGAGATGATTTGGATTATCTCCTAAACGGTTGAAGATACAAAATTGTGCCTTATCACAGATCAAAATCTAGATGGGTATATTTCGACCAATACGTAATCTAACTAGGAAGGGATTTTGTAAATGCAAATTATCAAGTATATTAGCAGATGATTTCGCTATCTCTTAAACGGTTAAAGATACAACATTACGGTTTATAACATATTTAACCTTGAATGAGTGTTATCAAAAAAACATCGTATTCAAATAGGAAGACCACCTAGGAAGCCAGATAATCCAGCATATTAAGAGATAATTTGGATTATCTCCTAAACGGTTGAAGATACAAAATTGTGCCTTATCACAGATCAAAATCTAGATGGGTATATTTCGACCAATACGTAATCTAACTAGGAAGGGATTTTGTAAATGCAAATTATCAAGTATATTAGCAGATGATTTCGCTATCTCTTAAACGGTTAAAGATACAACATTACGGTTTATAACATATTTAACCTTAAATGAGTGTTATCAAAAAAACATCGTATTCAAATAGGAAGACCACCTAGGAAGCCAGATAATCCAGCATATTAAGAGATAATTTGGATTATCTCCTAAACGGTTGAAGATACAAAATTGTGCCTTATCACAGATCAAAATCTAGATGGGTATATTTCGACCAATACGTAATCTAACTAGGAAGGGATTTTGTAAATGCAAATTATCAAGTATATTAGCAGACGATTTCGCTATCTCTTAAACGGTTAAAGATACAACATTACGGTTTATAACATATTTAACCTTGAATGAGTGTTATCAAAAAAACATCGTATTCAAATAGGAAGACCACCTAGGAAGCCAGATAATCCAGCATATTAAGAGATAATTTGGATTATCTGCTAAACGGTTGAAGATACAAAATTGTGCCTTATCACAGATCAAAATCTAGATGGGTATATTTCGACCAATACGTAATCTAACTAGGAAGGGATTTTGTAAATGCAAATTATCAAGTATATTAGCAGATGATTTCGCTATCTCTTAAACGGTTAAAGATACAACATTACGGTTTATAACATATTTAACCTTAAATGAGTGTTATCAAAAAAACATCGTATTCAAATAGGAAGACCACCTAGGAAGCCAGATAATCCAGCATATTAAGAGATGATTTGGATTATCTCCTAAACGGTTGAAGATACAAAATTGTGCCTTATCACAGATCAAAATCTAGATGGGAATATTTCGTAAATGCCAATAGCAGATAATCTAAATAGGAAGGAGTTTAACCTTGAATAAATGCAAATTATCAAGCATATTAGCAGCTGATTTGGCTATCTCTTAAACGGTTGAAGATACAAAATTGTGCCTTATCACATATCAAAATCTAGATGGGTATAATCGCACCAATACCTAATTTAAATAGGAAGAGGTTTCACGAATGTTAATTATCAAGATTAATCCACATCAAACTTAAAACAAGTCAATTTTATATGCCGATACATAAATATATGAAACGAAATGAAAACTAACGGAGAGATATCGCGTATTAAACGCGACGCTCGAGCCTCCCAACAAGTTGATTTTATAATTAGATGATATCAGCGAAGTTAACAGATGTTCAACTGTTATTAACTGGCTTAACATAAGAGATATGAATGAGAGAAATTTATACTCTGTAAGTACATGTGTTGTACTGAATTTGATAATATAGCTCCCACCGAATATTGAATTTAAGTCGTTTAAAAAAAAGGATAGAATCATGAATAAACTCTTAAATTAAATCTTTAAA